>JAAGKR010000717.1:0-15179 GCA_011419295.1 Clarias macrocephalus | reverse complement strand
GGGGGGGTACTGTGTAGGACGACTTTCACGCCAACACACACACACCAACAAAATTACTGCTCTGTCGGCAACCTTCTTTAACAAGGAACCTCTCTAAAGACACTTGCTTTTGCCTACTTCTGAGGATTTCGTGGAAATGTGCTGTTGCATTGTCGTTAAACATATTGATCTCCTACACCACTACAGCCTTTTTAACCTTTTCCCTCAAAAGGCCATTGTTGCAATACAGTTACTAAAGACCAGTCACTACACTTGGACACAAAATAATGGAAAAAAAAAATGCTTTATTCACGCATGCAATTGTCTATGGTGTGAAGATACGAGATGTGCAGCACCTGAAACTATGGATACTGGAAGCCTCTGCTGGCATTTCTCCTGCGGTGTTGCTATCAGTGTGTGAAGAGTGGGAGAAGAGGACAACCCATCACAATGGGCAGCACATTGAACACATTTTATAAGTGGTCAGAAACTTGTAAATAACTCATGAAAGAATAAAGTTATGTTAAAACCAAGCACACCATTGTTTTTCTTGTGAAATTCCCAATAAGTTTGATGTGTCACATGACCTCTTCCTATTGAAAAAACAAAAGTTGGATCCAAGATGGCCGACTTCAAAATGGCCACCATGGTCACCACCCATCTTGAAAAGTTTGCCCCCTCACATATACTAATGTGCCACAAACAGGACATTAATATCACCAACCATTCCCATTTTATTAAGGTGTATCCATATAAATGGCCCACCCTGTACACACACATATATACGCATGTTGACTTTACTTAGACTGCACATTAAGTTACTCGCAATCTAATGTTTTACTGGTATGTGAAATGTAACCGCGGTCTCTGCGTCTTTAAATCGCAAAGGGAATCCCAAACGTTCCATTTCCACTTTCTTGAACTGTGAACTCAGTTTTGTCGAGGATTTTCTGAAATTACGATTATTTACCATCAGGACAGCCATTTTCTATCATCGTGCTTCTGAACTGATTCATTGTAAGCGGTGAGGCCGTCTTATTTCTCCTGCACCCCCACACGCTCACACATACAATATATCGGACTTTAGACATATTATACATTCAGTTACACACTGAAAATATTGTATATAATTGGTATACAATATATTGGTATAATATAATATAATGGTATAATATATTGGTTTAAATATATATAATATTGGTGCTTTTTCTTTCTGGAGTTTCTGGTGCATTGCAGTGTTTATTTTTTGCATAAATTTTTTAATTCCTAACTTGAATGTTTGTAAGTCGGCGACTATCTGCAATAATAAGCACATTTTTAGTTCTACATATTTCCATATTCCGGGAGCAGTACATTTAACAATTTACACATTTTAAAAGTAACAATAACCTTGGTTCTACATGACACATCAGAAAGCCCAAATACACTGTGTGATGCCTGAAGCCTGATCTCATTAAACTGAACAACTTTCGTGCTGCTTGTCTTTGAGTCTAAAAAAAAAAATAATCATTTGAAACTGAAGGAATTAAAGAAATTGAGAATTTGAATCATGTTGCTATGATGAGGATTTAAATAAGGACATATAAAATTTTTTCTCTTATCTCATGAGTGGACAGGCCCAATGTTCCAAAATATTATGCGTATAGAGTGCAAGTGATTCTGAGGAAGGCCAAATTGGCTGGGCCCTGGGCGTGACATGGCTTTTATATCGGCTCCTTTAACTTTAGAAATGGTCAGAAATCTAGCTGCATAGCTCATATTTAGGAGTCAGGGAGTATTTTGGGTTGTATGAAAAACACAACTAATGGAATTTGATATACTCCTCTAAGGGGATTTAGATCATTTTGACCGAATATGGTCCAATATAATCTCAAGACATTGAGGATGCAAAACTGTACATGGATTTTTAATATCTTAAATGGTTCAGCAGTAGGCAGCCCTTCAATTTATGATGAATTAAAAAAAAAAACAGGAAGTGGCTAATGCCTTCTGTGTAAATTAACTGATGTATATCAAACCACAGCTTTATTTTAAGAGAAGAAAGCTGATCACATGACATGACTACTGTAAGTCTCAGTCATACCTGGAAGCAGCGAATGTTTTTTTTTTTCCCTTTCTTTTTTTGCAGATAGGTTGGCTATGTATTAGATGTGGGCTGCCTGTCTGAACAGAACCAGCCCTTCTTGTACCAACATCTATGACAATCAAAATTGCTGAGATCACATTTTTTTCCTTCAGCTTAATGTTTAAAGCAAATATTATTGAAACCCTTGATCGGCATCTGAATTATTTATTTTTTTGCATTGAGCTGCAACCAAATAACTGGCCGATTAGACATCTGCAAAGATGTACGTGCGTTCCTAAGAAACTGGACTGTGTGTATACCTTAGTACTTCTGCACACAACACAAAATGAAAACCATGCCACGATAGGTTTATAGGCAGTAACTACTCCCAAATAAACTTACCCAAGCTTTGATTTGGGCAAAGACTTGCGTCGTACGGCTGAGCTGCTGTGTCGCTCGAGCTGCTCTTTTAAATTGTTCTGAGGAAGTGAAGTCATCGCGCGGGAATCGAATAAACGTACGCGTAAAAGAGAATGGGACTGCACGATAACTATATGACAGAAAATACGAATTAAATAAAGGGATGGAGATAATTAAATTACACATTACAATTACTGACAACTTTCTAACGTTTCTGTTTGCTAACTGGCTACTGTTATTTTCACTGAAGCATAACAATCACTCGCGATCATTAATGTATTATTCTACACCGAAAAGACCAGCAAAAATGATAGGAAAAGCACCCCATTGTAAAAAAAAAAAAAAAAAAAATAGCCGAAACACAAGCGTGGTTATCCGCGTTTCCTGTCCAAGTTCTTCTTATTACTTTTTTTATTTTATGGTGGTTTGCAAACAACTTAAAGGTGCATTACTGCCACCGACTGGAATGGAGTGTGCATAGCGGAGGTGTATTGGAGAAAGCAGGTTTAAAGAACTCGAGCAGAATAGTGCAGAAGGAGAAAAAACATATCTATACACTATTGGCAAAAATATTTCCTCGCCGGCCTTCACGTGCATATGAATTGAGTTTAAATTTTTTTCTTAATTTATAGGGTTTAGTATTATAGCAGCTTTTAGGGTTTATATGATTTAATATAAATAATTCAACTGTTCTGGGAAGGTTTTCCACAAGGTGTAGGAGTGTGAATTTTTAAACATTTTTCCATTAGCCTTTGTGAGGTCTGGCACTGATGTTGGATCAGAAGGCCTGGCTCCTAGTCTCCGCTCTAATTCATCCTAAAGGTGTTCTATCATGTTGAGGTCAGGAATCTGTTAGTCAAGTTCAACACCAAACTCGCTCATATATGTCTTTATTGACGTATCAGAACAACGGTGTTCTATCGAGTGGAGGTCAGGATGCTGTGCAGGCAAGTTCTTCCACACCAAACTCTCTCATCTATGTAGAACTTGCTTTGTGCACTGGTGCGTAGTCATGTTGGAACAGGAAGGAGCCATCCCCAAACTGTTTCCACAAAGTTGAGAGCATGAAATTGTCTAAAATGTCTTGGTATGCTAAAGCATTAAGAGTTCCGTTCACTGAAACATAGGGGGACAATCCCAATTCCTAAACAGCTCCACATCATAACCCCCTCCACCAAACCTTACACTTGGCCCAATGAGGTCAGAGAAGTACCATTCTCCTTGCGACTGCCAAACCCAGACTTGTCCATCGGATTGCCAGTCAGAAAAGCGTAATTCATTACTCCAGAGAACACGTCTCCATTGCTCTAGAGTCCTCCATGGAAAACCCATTTCATGAAGCTCACTATGCACTGTTCTTGAACTAATCTGAAGATGCCACATGAAGTTTGGAGGTCTGTAGCTACTGACTATGCAGAAAGTTGGCGATCTCTGTACACTATGTGTCTCAGCATCCGCTGACCCTGCTCTGTGATTTTAGCGAGCAGTTCGAAAAGATGCGGTCGGCTGGCGTTACTTGATTTGGAGGAAACATGTGATAGTATTCAGCCCTCCCGGCTGAGTGGTAGTAGTAGCCTTAATGTGGCCTCCGCTTAAGTAAGCCTCCCTAGTGACAGGGAGGAATTGGACATTTAAACAGAAATTGAAATTGAAGTAATTTAAACAGATTTATATATATATATATATATATATATAAATCTGTTTATATTGATATACTTCATGTAACACAAAATAAACCATAAATCATTCGCAACACTGTGAATATATATTGTACTGTACAGTTTCAGAGGAACATTTCATTATTCTGTTTTGAGTGAAATTATTAAGTATAATATATAACCAGTCTAGTCATCCCTGAAGGGAAATGGTTTAGTCTTGTTTTTCTAAAGCCATCACTTTAGGGACAAATAGAGCTCTATTATACCATAAATACACAAAGTATGCAGAAAACACAGAAACCACTGACCTGCCCCTAAAAGGCGCAGAAATGCTCATAAACACAAACAAACGGCATGGATTACTCCAAAAAAGGTATACCGTATATACAGTATATATATATGTGTATCAATGTATGGCCTGTCAAGGTATTGTGTGTAGACATTTTGATGTGGACAAAATGCCCAATGCATTCTATACTATTAATATGTAGGGTTTACATATTGTAGACAAAGAATGACAGCTGCATTCTTTACCATTATTATGTAGTGTTTAGCTCTGGGTCAGAGGTGAAACGAATCTTTAACGATTCGGGTTAATTTGATTAACTGAATTAAAATTTATAGCATACACTTTATATACTACCATCCACCGTATAGCACAATTGAGTGTATCTTACCAATCCTGTTCATCCTGCAGTCAATGAGGATAATACAAAGTCTGGTATTTATCAATTACGAGCAAGGTAGCATAAGATCTGGGTAAATGCATAAGATCTGGTAGCATAAGATCTGGGTTTAAAATACATGACCAAGACAACAGTTCTTTATAAAGAATTTATTTGACTAATCTACGATACATGAAACTATGCTACTTGAACACACACATGCACAACATACCAAAAGTTTAGAGGATGAAAGTTAATGGAGTTTTTCTAGTACTGTTTACTAGATCAAAGAAAGTCACAAGAGCAGAGTCTTGGGTTTAATCTTACGGTTTAGTCATGAAACGATCACCAATTTTCAGGAAGGTATGCAGCTTTGTTTGTTTACTTGCGTTACGTTTCATTCTCATCCTGTGGTTCGCTTCCAGCAAAGGGAATCACGGCACTCTGGAACTTCTCCTGAGGGTTTCTGCGGAAGCACAAGCTGCTTGCAAGAGGTTGTGGATGTTATTCTACGAGCTTGCTGGTTACCTTAGGTACAACAAACTTCCTGTTCCATGCCTGGTTAAGTTTTCCCTGTTTTATCGCGGACCAGATAAGGTTATTGGGATGGCACCATGCAGGTTGGGAGAGGGGTTCTGCACTTATCAAAGCCCCAATTCTAGCAAATTATGACCCGGCAAAAGAAACCATCATATCAGCAGACGCCAGCAGGAAACCAGTTGCATACTCGTCTAGAAGGCTGTGTAGGGACTAACAGGCCACCTTAAGGCGGAGCCGTTAATCTGTCACCTTCCAGCAAATGGTGCCATGCTGACAACATTATCTCTCTCTGTGATACAAAGCAGCTGGAAGCTTGACCCAGTCAAAAGAGGAAATCCAGATGGCTTTCACCAACCTTGACCTATGTGTATAAAACCACACTAAATTGCTAACGAAGGTGCAAAATAAAATTACTTGCAATTCAAGGTTTTACTGGTATGTGAAATGTGAATAGTGTCGTCTCTGCTCCTTTAAATCGCAAGGGGAATCACGAACACTATTCTGTTAGCTGTTTTCCACTTTCTTGGACTGTGAACTCAGTTTTTGTTTTTAATTGAGTATTTTCCTGAAATAAGGATTATTCACCATCAGGAAAACTTTACAGACATTATCTGTAATTATATCATTATAGTTGACAGCCATTTTTTGTCATCGTGCTCCCGGACTGATAAATTGAAACTGGTGAGGCCAACTAATTTCTCTCGCACCCCCGCACGCACACATGTGCAATATACTGGATTTTATACATTTTATACATTCACTTACACATTGAAAATATTGTATATAATTGTAAATATTGGTATGTAGTGCACTGCAGTGTCTATTTTTGTACAATACACCTGAGCTACTTCCATGATTTGAACCGCGAATATCTTAGGAAATTCGTAACTTGAATGTTTGTAAGTCTGGGACTACCTGTACAGTGGAACCGTGGATTACTAACGTAATATGTTCCGGAAGCGGGCTCGTATATCAAAACACTCGTAAACCAAATCGTATTTTCCCATAAGAAATAATCTTCTAATAATCTCTGTGAAACTCAAATTATTCATTCCACAGCCCAAAAAAATAAATACATAAAAATAATTAATATAAAATATAAAGTAAAAATAAAACAAATTAACCTGCACTTTACCTTTAAATAAAGTAACAATAAATCCCGACAGATAAGTATTTCCGATTATGTGCGCAGGAGCTGTGTATGTGTGAGTGTGTTTGTTTGTGTGTGTGTGTGTGTGTGTGTGTGAATTAGCCCCTCCCCTCTCCCCATCTTACACAACTTTTTAAGTTTCACAACAGACACAAACACTCTTTTTAATGACACTCGCCTGAGCGCAGACTAACGGAATCACTGCTGTAAAGTAAACATAAAACAAATTAACCTGCACTTTCCCTTTGAAAAGAATTGCGAAAGAGCAGGGTTTCTGTGTAGCGCAGAGAAAGTGTGTGTGTGTGTGTTTGTATGTGTGTGAAGGCGACAGGGCGGGCTGGGGGATTGTGTGTGAAAGTGCATGGTGTCAAATGACGCGCGCGTACCCAACGTGCAGGATTTCCCCACCCCCAACCTGCAGGCTGATACAGAGAAAGAGAGAAAATGGATCTTTAACCTCTCTATTGAGACTTTCTTTTGCTTTACGCGCATGCGCACACATGGGTTACGTTAACAGTCATAACCCACGTTATGTACAGTACATGCGCGCTGTACACACAGACATCCAAACGCAAAATAAAACATGTTTTTTGCGCACATGCGTGGTCACAGTGTTATAGTAAACAGTACATCGTACACTGATGTTGATTATCCCAGTGAGAAACGCGCACTAAGACCGAGCAGGGGAGACGATTACCCACAATTCTGCAGTGCAAGAGAGAGAAAAACCATTGGTACAGCTGTGATCATGTGACGCTCGGCGTCAAAACAAGAAGCGCATGCGTGATACATGATACTCGGCACTCGTAAACCAAGCCTTGTTCATTTTCCAAGTCAAAATTTATTCAAAATCTTTGCTCGTCTTGCGGAACGCTCACAAACCGTGTTACTCGTAAAACGAGGTTTCACTGTATATTGCTTATCTTGCCAGTATTTCTGGCAAGATGAAACAATGCTATTCTGCTAATAATATTTACTCATAATATTTATGAGCTTCAAATGAAAGACTTTTTGTGTTAAAGCCAACTGATAAATCCAGGAGCACATACAGACATGCCTCTCCATCCACAAAGACACACTGACATGTGGCATGCTAACCATTTTGTCTGTACTTTTTGTCCTTTATTGAACTGCATCAATACGATAATAATTTACATGATTACATGAGTGCAGAAGGATCTGAAGGGGCTCGTCTCTGTTACACCAAGACTTTGATAGGTTCACAGTAAATTTGCCATAGACATTGTTTATTTTGCTGAACAGGGTGTAATTGATAAACAATATTTAACACAAACCAGGAAGTAAGTGTTTCGATGCATTACAGTACTGTGTATTAACAAGTGCCCTAACAAACATAGCTACAGTGTACAGTACAAGCGTTGTGTGTGGGGATTGAAAGATTGTCCACTGTGCCTCCCCATTGTTTTCCACCATCATTCTTAGTATGTTATGAAGTCTGGTGATTAAAATGGTATGTGTGTGTGTAACCCCCCAGCCTGCGCGAAGAATACCTCATTTACAAAACAAAAGACGGTTAGAGGTGTGAATGCACGTCTCTCCTTTCCTTTCTCTGTGTGTGTGTGTGTGTGTGTGTGTGTGTTTGTGTTTTAGGTTCTTTGGGGTGCATTCCTAAATTCAATCTGTCTGAATCTGTATAAATGCCAAGTTGGGAAAATCATGTTTGAGAAAACGACACATTCTGTATCTGCAAAATTAAGCTTGGAAGCGAAACTCAGAATTTTTACTCCTCCTCAGGGTCACTCTGATCATTTTGATTAATTCATATTGTCTCACGCATTTCATTCTCATGTCTCTAATTGTCTTTTAATTCTGTAAAGCTGCTTTGCTATAGTAGCCACTGTTAAAAGCGATATAAAAAAAAATCCGATATTACTAAACGAATCCTGGAGCCTGTGTGTGCGTGTGCCTGCGCGCGTGTGTGTGTGTGTGTGAGAGAGAGAGATCTCCTCTACGACACAAATATCCTACAATAAACGACAAGTACGTTATGTGATTAATATAACTGATCAGTTTCTGTAACATGCGGTTACAGAATGTAAGAGCATAGGAGTGTTATACGAATATATATATATATTGTATATATTCTTTAAATGTTCAAATAAACGCGAGTATATAATTTGTTGTATCATCTGATTACAGTGTTGGCTGATTTTGTGATTGAGACCCATGGGTTACATTGAAATAATTTTGATTAGTAGTAGTAAGGCTACTTTAGCTTTAGTAGCCTTGGACAAATCCCAATATAAGCTCCCTCTCTCGCACAAACACACATACATGCACACACATGCAAATTGTGTAAAACCAAATGAAACTAGGGCAAAAAATATAAGCAGTGAAAAATACAGTAGTATAATGTACGCATTGGCTGATTTAGTGATGATTGAGAACCATGGGTTTAATTTACATTACAACAATTATTATTATTAATAGCAGTGGCAGTAGTAGTAATCCACAATATAAGCTCTCTCTCCCTCTCACACACAGGACATGAAACTGTGTATAACCAAATGAAACTAGGGCAAAAATATAAGAAGTTAAATATAAAGTAGTATACTGTAGGTAATCCCTGTCCTGCAATAACAGGCGCTAACCCTCTGGAAAAGTTTTCATGTGTGAATGTTTACTTGGATTTAATCTGTCTCTGCTGCCGCATCTATTCACAGTTTTGATAAGTGATTAATGCCCCATCAGATTTTTGATGGGGGAACGTTATCCATGGTTAAATGACAAAAGAAATACTTATCCATATGGACAGATATTTGTTTCAGATATTATGCGCCATTATTCACTTTTGTTATGCCAATTTTTGACTATCAGCGAAAAAAAACATCAGCGAAAACATCAAAAATATAACGAAAACGGGCCTCCCAGTGGCGCAGTGGTAAAGTGCTCGCCCTATCATCCGGAGGTCGCGAGTTCGATTACGGGGTGATGCTGGAGGCCTCGAGACAGCTGATTGGCCGAGCTCCCTTAGAGGGAAAAGATGAGAGGTACTTAGTGCTCATACGTGAATCACGGCTCTACAGCCAATCAGGGGTGTCTGTGAGCTCACGCAAGCGGAAGGAGCGGATAGCGCTGTCTTCCAAGTATGTTACGCCGCCCCCAAGGGTGCATGAGCAAGCAATTCGAAAATATGTTGTTGGCTGGCATTACGTGGTTCGGAGGAAACATGTGATAGTCTTCGGCCCTCCCGAGTGAGTGGTAGTAGTAGCCTTAATGTGGGAGCCCCCTAGTGACAGGAAGAAATTGGACAGGACTAAATTAGAGATACAATCGGGAAAAAAAACAAAAGTTTGGACACACCTTCTCATTCAAAGAGTTTTCTTTATTGTGTTCTTTATTGTGTTTTTTAGCCCAAAAAAGTCTCTTCTGCTTGTTGCCTGTCCTTAGCAGTGGTTTCCTAGCAGATATTCTACCATGAAGGCCTGATTCACACATTCTCCTCTTAACAGTTGTTCTAGAGATGTGTCTGCTGCTAGAACTCTGTGTGGCATTGACCTGCTCTCTGATCTGAGCTGCTGTTAACGTGCGATTTCTGAGGCTGGTGACTCGGATGAACTTATCCTCCGCAGCAGAGGTGACTCTTGGTCTTCCTTTCCTGGGGCGGTCCGCATGTGAGCCAGTTTCTTTGTAGCGTTTGATGGTTTTTGTGACTGCACTTGAGGACACTTTCAAAGTTTAGACAATTTTTCGGACTGACTGACCTTCATTTCTTAAAGTAATGATGGCCACTCGTTTTTCTTTACTTAGCTGCTTTTTTCTTGCCATAATACAAATTCAACCTCTTTGAATGAGAAGGTGTCTCCAAACTTTTGGTCTGTACTGTATATATATATATATATATAAATAACGAAAACGCAAAAGTTACACTTTGAGCTTTACTTTACAGCAAAATATTATCTACCAGTGTATCAAACAGAACTAAATAAAATACACCGCAATGTAAAATTAGGAAAACTGCCTGCCGAACACCCAAGTTCAAAACCAGTCACAGAAGCACTATTTTCAGCAAGAAAACACATCTGATAACATTTTTGTGTTTAAAAAAGAAAAAGAAAAGTCCTTAATAATTGCTTCTAAGTCGTCTGGAATCGTCAGTGAACTATCCATGCTATTTCATATACAGCTTCAAAGCCAACTAGCTCCTAGCACAAGGCTGAATTCCAAATTACATTCCAACCCTTTATCAAAGGCACTACTTAGTGTTTGAAACAAGGGATTGTACTCTCTATTCATCTAATGCTATTTGGGATTCAACCCAGGAAGACGAAAAAAACAGAGGTACAGTATTATATAACAGTCAATGCGCCATCTAGTGGGATTATACAACATTACAACCATCTTATTAGAAAGCAGATGGGGGTGTTTATCGGGCGGGTCATCGTTAATTGCGTCATCGCGGGGGATCACATTCCATGCATGGACAATGCAAGGAATTGTCACGGATAGTGAAAGGTCCTTTCACGGAACAGCCGGCTGTTTGAAATGGCTTCATCTGTAGGAAATTAATGAGGAGGATCACGATTCTCAACATCCCATGCCCAAACCCCATTTAAATTAAATAAAAAAATAGTGTAAGTAAACAACAATAGAACATGTTTAGAAAAGCATTTTTATTTAGATTATAATAATAATTCTACATTTATTTTTAGGTGTGCCAGCTACCACTGTTTTTATGGTTCTTCTACAGGGTAAATCGTTTAGTGATAAGCCTGTAAACTTCCATGTAAAACAGGTACATCTGTCTGAATAAATTGTCTAAATGTATTTATCATGAACTATTGATCAGTGATGTATGTAAATGACTCTGTTCAGATGTAAGTAAATGCTCATTGCTGCGCTGTTTGGGGGAGTGACATGCTGATGACGTTTGGTCTGCTTGCTATGAACTGAGTGTGTCTGTGTGTGTGTGTGTGGTGTCATCTGAGAGGTGTAAATAGTTCTTACATATTCATGAAAAGTTGTGGATTATTCAGTGAAACAGAGGCTCTGCTGAACCAAAACCAAAACAAAAGGTCTTTCTGAGTGTTATAATATAGTTGTAACATAACAGATATACAAACGGTGTGCACTGAATACTAAACCTAAACCGGGAGCATTGATTAATATACCGAGATGCGTGTTTCTTAGCCCCACCCCCGTGAAAACGGCGTATTCAGAGAAAGGCGCACCCACGAGAGACTGTGCTCGGACCACTGAGCTTCTGCGGATTAAAAAATTTACACTGTTACCATTTTTAATCACTGGAATGGAAGCGATGGAAAGTTTCCTTAACATGCCTTGTATTGTTTTGAATCACACTATAAAAAACCCATGATTTTTTCTAGAGGTGCTCCGATTGATCGGTCGCCGATCATAATTGGCCGATAATTGCTTTGGGACGTTTGATCGGCATTCTCTATAATGGCCGATATAGAAAAGCCGATCAGATGACGCAAAACTTGCGAGACAATTTTTGTTTGCGCACAATTTTTTTCTGCTAAAATGGCTTCACCGGTCTGGCAGTTCTACGCGTTGTGTGACAATTCATTAGCAATCTGCAACCTGTGTAACAAGCCAATTCCACGAGGCAGGAAGCAGCCAAAACATTTTAACACCACGAACCTCATCAGACATTTGAAGGTTAGTCACGTAAAGGAACATGAGCAGTTTTCTAAGTTGGCCTGCGCTAAGAGAGAGCGGGAGAGCTCAGCAACTCGAATGCCGCCACTCACTCAGCCGTCGGTAACAGAAATGTTGAAAAGATAGCAACCCTACTGCAAGGACAGTAAGAAGCATAAAGAAATATCAGATAAAATAATGGAATTCATATGCCTAGATCATCAGCCGCTGTCTATTGTGGAAGACGAAGGGTTCCGGCGACTCATGTCCTACTTGGATTCACGTTACACTATGCCAGGGCGAAAAAATTTCACAGATGTATGCCTTTTATTAATCAAAACTTTGAATTACAAAAAGTGGTCCTTCATTCTCAGGAGTTTTCAGGGTCACATACCGCTGAGGCTCTTGCTGCCGCATTTAGCGACATGTTTCGTGCATGGGGAATCCCGAAGGAAAAAAGTGCACGTTATTCTAAGGGATAATGCAAAGAACATGGAAAAGGCTATGAGGGACGCCAATCTTCCCAGCCTGCCGTGTATGGCACATTCCCTCCAGCTTGCCGCGGCTTACGGAGTTATGTCACAGCGCAGCGTCCCTGATATCATTGCCTCAGAAAGACGCATCGTCGGTCATTTCAAACACTCCCCGCTTGCTTATTCCTGAGTGCAAAGTATTCAGAAGCAGCTGGGTCAGCCTATCAAGAGACTACAGCAAGATATACCTACCAGGTAGAACAGTACTCTATACATGTTGGAGAGTTTGCTAGAACAGAAACGGGCCCTAAGTGCTTATGGAGCGGACTATGATCTACCCACAGTGTTCAACGGCGGCCAGTGGAAACTATTGGAAAATATGATTTCACTACTCGCCCCCTTTGAACAGCTCACCCAGCAGATAAGTTTATCAACTGCATCGGCTGCAGATGTCATTCCATTGATCAGAGCTTTAACTCGTATTTTAGAGAAGACTGCAGACACTGACCATGAAGTAAAAACTTGTTGGAAACCACGTTGTTGGAAGCGGTCCAGAAAAGATGCCATGACATTGAATGCGCCTGTATAGCATCGCTACAATCCTCGATCCGAGGTGAGAAAATGTAATTTATACATTCTTCCCATTCGAGTGTGTGTTGCGGTCTCGCTGTCAGAGCGAATTAAAGGGCATGAAATTGAGTATTGAGGACATGTTGCTTGCCAATAAATACAGTTGTCAATTCATGATATTCATTCTGTAATTCCTTCTTGTAATTTCAATACTTAATTTACATTGTTGTTAGATATAGTTTAATAAATAATGCTACATGAAAAGGCTTCTAGTAGACCCTGTAATCGGTGATCGGTATCGGCCGATACAGCTTCTAGTGATCGGAGAACGGTGATCGACCCCAAAAATCCTGATCGGAGCACCCCTAATTTTTTCTGCTGTTTTACAAATGGAAAATACAAATGGAATAATTATCTTTTGTTTTATTTATTATTATATATTTTTATAAAATCTAAAATTTAAACATTCTATAAAAATACCAAATAAAATTATTGTGTGAAGAGTGATTAAAAAAATCCAATGCATGTTATGATAAGGAAAATCTAAATTTACACAAATTTAAGAAGAGGCCTGAACTACTGCAGGTCTTCAGAAAGGCCTCAGATCCAAGAGGGTCTTAAAGTGGGCAGGGGTGCATTTTAGTTTCTCTGAATGTACAGATCTGGCCATTAAGAACACATGTTTCGAGAAAAGGGATCTCGCTCACTTCCGCTGCAGCTCGCGGGAAGCTGTGAAAATGCCATTCATTACCTGTAGCGGGCAGTCGTGTTTCAATCTGAAGTATTGTGTGTCTACTGAGACCAAACATGTGTTCTCTCTCTTAGGCGCCCATTGACAGCAAGCGACAGAGCTCATAAACGTGTCGGGCTCAAACTTTAAATACTGATATGTATTTATTCTTCATTTTCTTCTTTCCTGCAATACTCTCCTCTCCTACTTATTTGACTGCGCTTTCTCCATTTAGTATTATTACCATTAATAGTAGAAGTGAAAACTACAGCTGATTAACTACTGTATCTCTGCAGTGGTTAAAACAGTAACCAGGAACAGTTAAAATAACCCAGCACTTTAACATTTAACCCAGCAGTTTTTAGAGTGTAACATAAAAAATATTCCATTTGTAAAATAGGTGAAATCATAGTGTCATGATCCACGTCATGTCTGCTGTCTGTTCTTTTTTTTCCCCACGCTGTCAGTGCTGCTCACGTGCTCATGTTTTCCCTAGCCTGTCAGTCTTATTTCCCACGCCTCCGTTTCCGCCCCGTCTGCACACCAGTTTCTCATTCTCCAGGTGATTGCTCCAGCATTTAAGCGCACGCCGCGCATGGCTTAACTGCTGGATTATTGTGCGTTACTTACCTCAATTTTCTCGTGTTTTCTTTTCCGGATTCACGTTGCCAAGTTCGCTTTGTTTCTCATTTTCGCTTTTGCCTCTCGTCTCGGATTTGTTCGCCTCGCTCTTTTCAAGTCAAGTCAATTTTATTTATATAGCGCTTTTAACAATTGACATTGTCGCAAAGCAGCTTTACACAATAAAAAGAAGTAAGTCTGTATGCAATGTGTATGAATCAAAATGATAAGATTGTCCCTGATGAGCAAGCCGAGGGCGACGGTGGCAAGGAAAAACTCCCTGGGATGGTAATAGGAAGAAACCTTGAGAGGAACCAGACTCAACAGGGAACCCATCCTCATCTGGGTGATAACGGATAGCAGGGATTGATCAACTTAATAATGTGTACTGGAAGTTCAGTGTAACAGGAGATGTGTTAAAATTAAAAGGAGTCCAGTTTGTTCCTGGAGGCTCAGGTAGACTGTAGGAGATTCCAGTCCTGAGCTATCGAACAACTGAAGTCACAGGTCCCCAGAGCATCAATCGATGATAGGACAGTCTTAATGGAAACCATCCCCAGCCACCATACAAATCCAGGCAGACCACACGGGGCATCCATGCGACGAGATCTCCAACCAGAAGCAGGACTCCAGGACCAGTTAGACGGGTCCAGAGGGAAGAGGGGTCTGGATCACTGGTAACTCAG